>BPTQ01000006.1:56907744-56926911 GCA_019973895.1 Chrysanthemum seticuspe | reverse complement strand
GGTGGAAAACTACCAAACCTTAGATAAACTTTTAGACAAAAAAAAACATACTTAGAGCAACCACAAGAAAAGTGGAAAACTACCAAACCGTGTACGCAATTCGAATTTAACACCAGTGTACTCATTTATCATTAATAATACAATTTTGCAGCTGTAAAAACTCTTTCGCATAACAACCAAATTACCTGTTTTATAATTATCTACACACAATCCTAGCTTGAGCTATGGATACCCTAACGTGCGCAACGCATACTCTAAATTAATATAGTGCTTTATATATATATACCAGCTTGATACTTTTTCCTCCCCAACTCACAGCTCAAAACTTTGAATTCCTCCACGAACGTTACTGAACAATCTGTTCCAAATTACGATATATTTATATGGAAGATCAGAGTAAGCTGTCTAATCTATATACTAGCTGTTATGTTGAGGTTACGTACTAAATAATTTTGGTTTTATCAGTACGCGTACATACATACACGATGTCAAATAATACGTACACGTACGATG
The DNA here is from genome assembly GCA_019973895.1 of Chrysanthemum seticuspe. Taxonomy (NCBI): domain Eukaryota; kingdom Viridiplantae; phylum Streptophyta; class Magnoliopsida; order Asterales; family Asteraceae; genus Chrysanthemum; species Chrysanthemum seticuspe. The sequence continues at coordinate 56,926,398 of BPTQ01000006.1, read as the reverse complement.
TTACCAAATTACTACTAGTATGCATACTTAAGTACTTAAATATTATGTACTAACTGACTAACTAAAGTACTATTAAATTATACGTACTATAGTACAGTTCATGTACATATGTAAGTATATAAGTAAGGAACGTATATACATATACTGTCTACGTTCATTTTCCCAAGCTTATATATATAAATTAACACTGAACTTGATCGTAAGATTAATTTAGCGATTGTTATGCATAGCATTAAACCTTGTCTAACAAGTCATTGCAAGCACCTCCTTAAGTTTCAAAACTCGACACTCAACCCCTCCTTTTTCATAGTTCGACCATATATATATATTTCGTGATATAATTAAATCTCATACGCAACGCGTGCAATCCCATAGGTATCGAGTTCGATCCTAACACACATCTATTAATATTTTGTCCATTAAACCAACAATACGCTTTCTCAAAAATGTCGACGTTTTAACATAATAATTACTATTTACTCATGTGACCACAATTTAAGCTTAACGCATGTGCCAAACCATCAAAAGGTGAAAAGAACACCAACGAGATTCATACAAAAAAAAACAGATTTTCAAATAGATTCCAAACCATCAAAAGGTGGCAACAATGAATTCCCGTCGTAATCCGCCCTCCAAACCCACCACCACCTGCGCATCCCCGCCGCCAGAACACGGTCACGTCACACCCTCACGAGCTGCCACCCCGCACGCAAACATCGGTCCAGGAGTACGAAAAAAGGTCACAGGAATAAGACAATGGCTCCTTGTAGATTCCACAGGTCAAGGCCAAGTGGTTGAGGCAGGTAAGCATACGGTTATGAGACGGACAGGGTTACCAGCACGTGATTTACGTATTTTAGATCCTATGTTGTCTTATCCGTCTACGGTGCTTGGTAGAGAACGGGCTATTGTTATAAATTTGGAACATATCAAGGCTATTATTACTGCATATGAGGTGCTTTTGCTTAACTCGACGGATCCTTTTGTTGTTACCTTTGTTGAAGAGCTTCAACGACGTATCATGCGTTATTATCATGCAACTGCCGCTTCTCAGGTTATTAATCTATGTTTTCCACGAAATGTTTTGTATTGTAAATCATGAATGACTAATAGGTAAGACACACGAAAACAATATTGTTACACAAAAATGAAATAAAACTAACATAAGATTTACGTGGTTCAGCTAAGCTAATTAGTATAAACAATCTATGTAGCGTAGTTAATATTAATGATATGATTTTAGCTATTACGGAAGGGTCAATTTTTTGGAATAAAACAATGGTTAAAAACGTAAGATCAGCTTCAATTTCCTATACTAAAATTTGTAAGTTTTAACCACGTTTTCCAATTTTTTGTTTTGAAATGTTTTTCAAACAGGCAGGAACAACGAATTCTGATGATAAAGATTGGACACATTTGTATGATTTGGGAGAACCGAAACCTGAAGGAGTCGCCCCTCCAAGTGTATCAACCACAAGCCGAGAAAAACATGAGGAGGTTAAACCAAATGGATTGCATTCTCTTGATAGTCATGGAGTTAGACTCATTCGATTCGAGTTTGTTGCATTAGAGGGTTGCATAGAGGCAGCTTGCAGTTCCTTAGACAAAGAGGTGAGATGTTTTACTTTGTATTTACATCATTGAGTCTGGTCAAATAGGCAAGAATGAAACATATTAAATGGGTTGAACGGGTAATAAATGTTCAAAATTGTTTTTCTTTTTCCAAAGAAGCTATATAACTAATTACAACGTCTAACTTTGATCTGAGATCATATTACATCAATGAATAATTTTCAATACACCAAAATGACAGGCAATAGTGTTGAGTAGGTCTGTTCGACCCGTTACCAAACAGCCCTTTGTTTTTTTATTGGGTAACCATGGTTTCCAACATTTTGGTTGACTAATCCACGAGGTTTGAGCATAGACCCAAACCGGGTAAACCCCTTTGATCATCTCTACTAAGCTACTTTCTTCCCATCTTATCATGATTTAGGCAAGGACGTTGGAGACAGAAGCGCATCCAGCTTTGGATAAGTTGACTACTAAGATTAGCACACTTAATCTTGAACGAGTTCGTCAAATTAAAAGTAGGTTGGTTGCTATTTCAGGACGTGTTCAAAAGGTTCGTCACTTTTATGTGAATAAAACATTTAGGTTTTAACTTTGGCCTTGCAAACTATATCAATCCATACTATTAATAACTAACTCACATTATTATTTTAGGTTAGGGATGAATTAGAACACTTGCTTGATGATGATGGAGATATGGCTGAAATGTATTTGACTGATAAACTAATGCAACAACTAGAAAATGCTTCTGAAACATCATCTGTAGACGAGCAAGATGATGTTGATGAACATGCTCTTCAATCAGGAGCAGATGATAGGTTTGCATCTTCTATTAACAGCATACCACCTACTTTATCTTTTCTTTTCTATTCTGAATTAGGAATTACCATTATATCCTCTTGCATTATATTAGAGTTCCTATGGAAGCCAATGAGAGCATAAATGAAGTCAATCTTAAAAGGATGGATAGCCAACGTGAACGATTTTTAAGATCTAATACACTTGGAAGAGAAAGTCGTATCACTAGAAACACAACTATCAAACACCGTGACGTTGAGGAACTTGAAATGCTGCTGGAGGCTTATTTTGTCCAGATAGATGGTACTTTAAATAAATTATCAACGGTATGTCACTCAGCTTTAATAATGGTACCAACAAACCTGCACAAAAAAAATACTTATTTTGATCCGTTACCCAACTGTACGTGCTTAGTTGAGGGAGTATGTGGAGGACACGGAAGACTACATCAACATAATGTTGGACGACAAGCAGAACCACCTTTTACAGATGGGAGTCATGTTGTCAACTGCAGGTCTAATAATAAATGCGTTCGTGGTTGTGGTTGGAGCATTTGGTATGAACATAAACATTGACCTTTTCAAAGACGACACTGATGCTGAAAAGGATATTGGTATGCGTAAATTTATATGGACAGTTGGCGGTTGTACCACTGGTAGCATCTTTCTTTATGTTGTTGCTATTGCTTGGTGCAAGCAACAAAGGCTTCTAGAGTAATGTCATGGCTCTTGAAGGCACAGTTACTTCAAACTATCTGATTTCTACAACATTTCATTAGCATAGCCATGACTGGGTGTGGCTAATAGAGCATGTATTATATAGAAGTAGCAATGACGCAAAACACTATATGGTGATTAATTGAGAAACATTTAGTTATTGCCGTATTGTTGGCAAAGAAAGACTTAATATTGTTGTTATGTTTGACATTTGACAGATTTATCAGTTTATCACTACATCTTAATATTGCTATCATGGAACGGATATAGTAATATTGGAACCAACTATACTAAATGCATATCATAAAAACAAGGAAAAATTATGTGGAGAAAGTCAAAAAAACTTATTGTAATTCTCATTTAGTTTATACGAAATCAAAATAATAATTAGAAGAAAATTACGAAGAGAAATTCGCTGATGATAAAAGTGATCACATATTTGGCATATCTTTAAGTTCAGGATGTTACCTTCCATCTCACACCCTATCTAGGAACTATCTCAGATATTGAAACGTCATTTATCGAATGTTGAGACGATCTTGATCTTGATTTTAATGTTTTATGTTTTTCTAAACGACTGCTACTTGTTGAGGAACTGTACTCGTTAAAGAGTGGCATTTCAGGATCAGTGTTACTATCACGTGCCATTGACAATGAAGTCCCATACACCCGCCTAACTATTGGGTTGAAGCCCTCAACATGGCCGTTTACCTCTTGAATATATTACCATCACGTGCCATTGACAATGAAGTCCCATACACCCGCCTTACTGGCACTACACCAGCTTATAGTCTTTTACGTGTTTTTGGGTGTCTTTGTTACCCTCATCTTGATGCTGACCACAAACTTGGAGCCCGTGCTACACCTTCAATCTTTTTGGGCCATGCTACTAATCATCGTGGCTACCGTTGTCTGGACCTCAACACCAATAAAATAATCATTTCCCGACATGTTACCTTTGATGAAACAGTTTTTCCGTTTGGTTCCACGATACCCAATGTCAGTCCCTTGTATGATTTTTTGGACGACACCTCAAATTTAATCTCCAATATAATCAAACAGTCACCTACATCTACTACTGCTTCCCCTCAACCTCAACCTAACCCTCCTGCTCCTACTATCCACACTGATGAGCGTAATTCTCCTACACACGGTCCTTCTTCCCCAACTATGCCTCATATTACCACCCCACTTCCCACACATGCCACTAGCCCATCTAACCAACATCCCACCCCCGTTTCCGTTTCCCAAGATCCACCAACTCCAACTGTTAATCCGAATCCGGTTTCGATTCATCCCATGGTCACACGTTCTCGTGTCGGGACTACTCGTCCTAATCCTAAGTATGCTGGTCATGTGTCCACTGTTTCTCCTTCACCTAGGTCGTATAAGGATGCTCTTGATGATCCAAATTGGCGAAATGCTATGTTTGATGAATATAATGCGCTTATTAAGAATAAAACTTGGATTTGTGTACCTCGTCCTGCGGGTGTCAATATTGTTAGGTGTATGTGGTTATTTCGCCATAAGTATTTGGCTGATGGCACTCTTAGTCGATACAAGGCACGTCTTGTTGCCAATGGTAGCACACAGGTGGAGGGAGTAGATGTTGATGAGACATTTATTCCGGTTGTTAAGCCGGGCACCATTCAGACTGTTCTTAGTTTAGCTATTTCTCGACATTGGCCTGTTCATCAGCTTGATGTCAAGAATGCGTTTTTGCATGGTGATTTGGCTGAAACGGTTTATATGCATCAGCCACCTGGTTTTCGGGATCCTGAGCATCCGGATTATGTTTGTTTATTACAGCGTTCTCTTTATGGTCTTAAGCAGGCGCCTCGGGCATGGTTTCAGCGGTTTGCTGCTTATATTCTTACTGTTGGGTTTACTTCGAGTCGGTGTGATTCTTCTTTATTTATTTATCGACAGGGTGATGATACTGCTTTTCTGCTACTATATGTGGATGATATTGTGCTTACTGCTTCCTCTGATAGTTTATTACAGCGGATTATTGCTTCTTTGCATAAGGAGTTCTCTATGACAGATTTGGGTGCTCTTAATTATTTTTTGGGTGTGTCAGTTACGCGTGACTCTTCTGGGATGTTTTTGTCACAGCGTAAGTATGCTATGGAGATTTTGGAGCGTGCACATATGGTTGGTTGTAACCCTTCTCGGACTCCTGTTGACGCTGAGTCTAAGTTGGGTGATGATGGTGATCCGGTTTCTGATCCTAAGTTATATCGGAGTCTTGCAGGTTCTCTTCAGTATCTCACTTTCACTAGACCCGATATTACTTATGCTGTGCAGCAGGTTTGTCTATATATGCATGATCCTCGCGAGCCTCATTTTACTGCTCTCAAACGGATTTTACGGTATGTTCAGGGGACTTTGGCTTATGGTTTACAATTATTTTCTTCTACTACTGATTCCTTGGTTGCTTATTCGGATGCTGATTGGGCTGGTTGCCCTACCACTCGCCGGTCTACATCGGGTTATTGTTTTTTTCTTGGCAACAACTTACTTTCATGGTCCTCTAAACGTCAGCCAACGATTTCTCGTTCCAGTGCTGAGGCTGAGTATCGTGGTGTTGCCAATGCTGTATCTGAGACATGTTGGCTTCGGAATTTACTACGTGAGCTTCATACACCATTGTCATCTGCTACTATTGTTTATTGTGATAATGTGAGTGCAGTGTACTTGTCTTCTAACCCTGTTCAGCATCAGCGTACCAAGCATATTGAGATTGATATTCATTTTGTTCGTGATTTGGTTGCTACTGGTCAAGTTCGAGTTCTGCATGTTCCTTCTCGGTTTCAGTATGCTGATATTTTTACCAAGGGGTTACCTTCTGCCTTGTTTTCTGATTTTCGTGACAGCTTGAGTGTTCGGTCTCCTCCCGCTCAAACTGCGGGGGAGTGTTAGTCTATTAGTATTAGATTAGTATTAGTATTGGCCCATTGTATATTCGGCCCATTATATATCCTATATAATCTTGATGTACCAAACATTATTATTCATTCAATATACACAAACTTACATCCATTAAAAATGCAGGCTCTGATGGCATTGGAAGTGTAACAGAGAAGCTATTAAGCATAAGAACCACTGAAGCCATCGTTGGTCTATCATTAACTTTTTCTTGAACGCACAATAACCCAATATGGATGCTTCTAATTATGTCACGTAATGAACCTGATCCTGTCTTCAATATAGGATCTATCATATTTAGTGTCGTCCCATTCCGCCATGTTTTCCATGCCTAACAAAAATTATCAATTTGTTGTACAACATCTCAAATTTACAATAAAAATGATTTTGGAAGGTAATTAATTAATGCTTCCTTGCTAAAACATGTTTTCAAAATAAATCTTTAGAACTACGTCGTGTTGAGACAATTCTCCATAAAAATTAAATATGTATGATAGATTGATTTGATACTTACAAAGCTAAGCAAGTCTTCGATGCCATCTTCACTACGAAAACATTGATTTTTTTGACTAGTTACCATCTCCAACACTAACACACCAAAGCTAAAGACATCCGATTTTACTGAGAATTGACCGTGCATGGCATATTCTGGGGCCATATAACCACTGTACAAGAGAACAAGACAACAAAGATTTAAGCATTTGCTCATTTGGAGGGAATAAACAAGAGAACTACCTAATGATATTGTTTAAAGTATCTATACTTACTAGGTTCCAACAATTCGACTAGTGTCGCCTTGAGTTTCTTCTGGTTTGAACAATCTTGCCATGCCAAAATCTGCAATTTTAGGGTTCATCTCGGCATCTAATAAAACATTGCTAGCTTTCATATCCCGGTGAATAATCCTTAGACGTGAATCTTCATGAAGATATAAAAGTCCCTTTGCAATGCCTTTGATGATGTTATATCGTTTTCCCCAATCAAGAAGTGTGCTTTTAGTGGGATCTACAAACACCATCAGAATAACTATATTCAATACAACAAAAACAGTATCTGCTAACTCAAAAGTTCGTCATTAAAGTGGCCAAACATTGTTGAAGTATCGATCAATATTGATCTCTTTTTCCGCCAAACAATTTTTACGAAGAAAATTAACTTTTTCGGCTACAAGTGTCACCAGATTCAGATCACCTTTTTGAAGCTAGTCATTACATTGAGAAAGAGTAGGCGTATTTTGTTAATTTGGAAAGTAATCAAAGCATGCCTTTAGTCGCTAAACATGATATGGTTCCCCAAATTATGTTGTAATCTATTAGCTATTAATTCTGTCTCTTATGTGAGGTCGAAAAATAGGCTAAGTCAGAGCTTACCGAATATAAACTGATCAAGACTAGCATTTGGCAAGAATTCGTAAATGAGAAGTCGTTCGCTTCCTTCTATGCTGAAACCAAACAGCCTAACCAAATTACGGTGCTGAAGTTTCGCAACTAGCAAGACCTCATTCTTGAATTCTACTTCACCTTGCCCAGAATCTCTTGTTAGCCTCTTTACTGCTATCTCTTGTCCATCTTCAAGTTTACCCTAAATATCATTTGAGAGCATATATCAATAGTCATGTTACATTAACATATATTCTCGTTCTTCGGTAAGTAGCTAGCAACATAGAGATGTGTCTACCTTGTAAACCGCTCCAAAGCCGCCTTTTCCTAGCTTATTCTCTTCAGAGAAGTCATTTGTTGCTGCTTTCACTAAACCAAAGTTATATTGCAATGATTCAGCCTTTCCAATATCCATACTTTCAGCTGGTAGATAAAGAGAGTTGAAAATTAACTTGACGACGAAGTAAGTGTGATCCCTAAACTATGATCAATGTATAAGTTGCAAACTTGGAACTTACTCTCTGTATTTACGGTCTGTGGTGTTTGCTGCTGCTTTTTTCTCAATCTTATGAAGATACAGATGGAAGTGATTATTATCATGGCACTGACTATTACAATAACTATAACTATTATCACAGTTCGTTCCCTGCTTGTATTTTTGCCTGCAAAAATATAAGGGCAAATGATTAAAAAAAATATCATACTTGCCACTATTTTCTTTTATGGGTATCGAATAAAATTTTTTGCTTTTGTGGGCACTCTTCTTTCAAATTCATCCTTTTTAGGGTACTATGTGAATTTTTGCCCTTCGGGAAAATTTTTTTTCTATTAGCTAAGAGGGACAAAAATGTCTAAAAATTTCGCAAAATACCCTAAAAAAGATAAATTTGAAAGAAAAGTACCCACAAAAGCAAAAAAATTTGTTCACATACTTTTTTCAATCATTTGCCCAAAATATAAATCTCATGAAGGAGTTGTCTAAATTTGAATGCTCCGACATTAAAACACTCATACAGGTATTTCGGGTATGAAATCAATTAAATTCATTAATAATGTTCTTCTAATAAGTGATGTCAACATAGAATATCTGTTAATATTTAACCAATCTTTTTAGATATATGAGGGAAAAAAATGTATGTTATGATTAAATTTCACAGATTCATCCAAAGGATGAAAGCCAGGAAGAGAAAAAGGCGCTATTTTAAATTTTTACTCATTCATTATTACCTGATGGGTATGAATGTGTTTTGTGAATTTTGATACCATGTGGTACTCACTTGATTTGCTTTTAGAGCCTTAGTACAGAGAATTAAAAAAGTGGGTTTGATAGAGAAATAAAGAGAAATTAAAAGAATTGGGCAGTGTAATTTGGCTAGCTCAATTTTCATTATTTTGACGGATAAATTGGAGAAATGGATTATTGTTATTGTTGATACAAAAGTTGGACGTTCCTGATTTGGAGCTCCGGTTCTCGTACCAATTGAGAATTGCTGCTTGAGACCTGCGCACTAAGAGACAAGAAACACCGTTAGGCTTACCGTGGGATTGTCTCCCACGATTATCCTCCGGCGTGAGAGTGAGTAATCGGTTTAGGGTTTAAGGAGTTTTAGGGTTATGAGATCGTACCTTAAACGAGGGATATGATTCCCTTTATATACGCACGGAATCCTTGTTGGTTCCGTGTTCCCCAACCTTCGGCGTATCCCGCCTAAGTCGGTTGGGAATGATTATCTTCTTGTTTTAGAAGATATCGGATATCTATTCCGTAAATAGATATGGGCTTGGGCTGTCGTGAGCCCAAACATGTATTAATATTGGTCCAGTTCGTACCAGGCCTGAAAGTATCGGGCTGTAGTCGGGTTTATGACCCGACACCAGACTATACGTCATCATGTCCCCCCAGTCTAGTATGCGCAGTGCGTAACTGCGGGTGCTAGACTAATGACCGTAGTAATAAAATAAAAAACGTACGAAAGAAACCACACACCTACCCGTAGGTGCAATGTATCGGGACATCTATATGAATAGTTAATACATGTTTTCCCTGGGATTATGATTTTTATACCCGGGGAACGCTACAGAGGGATGAGTGCCCATTGCCTGGGTCTTATAACGTCGAGGATGCAGAACTGATAAATGCTAATCGCATCCCCATTAGTGCGTATCCTGAGGGATTTTTGGTGCACATGGGAATCAGTCGCAATTATTTTGGCCCCGAAGATGAGATCCCTATCTTTTTAGACGCCAATGGCCAGGGTGGGTACTTATTCCTCCGTACTTCTGTGTGTAAATAATGTAAGAACAATCTTCTGTCTATATTGCGCATTATATAACCTGTTTGCATATATGTCTTGTCTTGCGCAGAAATGGATCTATTCACCGTCGTACAGCTAGTGAAGCCCGCTTCCGTAAAGACAGGAGTAAGGCTGCTGAAGGATGATGAGGAGCCCATTCTAGCTGCGACTGCAGGGCGTGTCATGGAACTGAATGCTGGGGATATAGGGACCAGTTCTTCAGTTGCAGTGGAGGCAACGCCTCTGCAGAGCCGTCCCAATCCTGAGGTGACTTCGCTGGTGGCGCAGTCATCGCCCGTAGCTGTAGCTCATCCTGAAGAGGAAGAAGAAGAGGAAGCTGCGCTTAGTCGCAAAAGGACCCGAGGAGATCATGGTGCGGGCCCTTCCAGGAAGAAACGTCCCGTGATTCAAACTGTGGAGTTGTCCTCCACTGATGAAGCGTCGTCGCACCCATCTGCTGATGACGCGGAGCCAAAGTAAGTAAAACCATATATGTATAACCTTCTGTTAGTTGGTGAATGTGGTAGTTGCAATTCTAACATTGTGCTGGTGATCATTCGCAGGATGGAGCAGGTCATAGAGTCACCTCCCAAGGCGAGTCCGATGCAGTCAGCGCATTCTGAGCCGCCAATCCCAGATAATGAAACCCAATCTGATGGGGATGTACCCATGGAGCACTTGGTCGATGAATTGGTACAGGTTTCCGCACAACAGGCCGCACTAATTGTGAAGTTGAAAGACCGGGTATCTGGTGGGGAGGACCAAAGTGCACAGAAAGATCAAACAATAACTGTGTTGGAGGCGCAACTGGCTAGCACCCGAGCACAACTGGATAGTGCCCGTTCAGAGGCTAGGGATCTGAGTGCGTACGCTCAAAAACAGGCCGAGGACAAGATGGCACTAATGTGTCAAATCAGTCAAGATCAAGCCGAGGCTGCCAGGTACAAGTCTGCGTGCCACTGGGCACTTAAACATTTGGAGCAGGGTAAGGAAAGTTTTTTCGCGCAGTTGGGGGAGCTTGGGGCTACTGTGAGCTGGTCTTTAGAAGTGCAGGAGGCTAAGTTGCGCAAGATGAGCATTGAGTATGACGAGGAGTTGTATCCTCAGCTCATGTCTACAATTGCGGAGCGCAGGTGGCTCATAGGCCACGGTCTTCGCCTAGCTGCCCTTAGCACCCTGGAATCGCCAGGGGTAGTTAATGCTTTTGGGGAGCTTGTGCAGTGTGCTCTGGAGCGTGGTAAATCAGAAGCGATTGAAAAGCTACACGAAGCCAAACTGTTGGAGACGCCCCTTGATAAGGTACCCAATTATGACGCTGAGTCATATGATCATTTGGTCGCTGCCATGCAGAGGATGAAAGACTTAGAGCTTCCAATGATTTCTGAGCTGGAGCGCGATCAAGATTATCCCATAAATGTTATTATGACGGGATTGACTTTGGCGCGTCACCGTACCGAGGGTGCCGAAACACAGCCAGACTACTATTTGAAACCCCATGAGTCGCAGCTGCAAGTACCTGTCTTTGCGCGTCCTAGGGATAGTCAGAATCCATTTGCATTGGAGAAAGAAGTACCTCTAAAGGAGGTCTTGGAAGCGCATGCAACCCGTCTGGCTAAGAAAGAAGGCATTGCAGGTAAGGCCATTTTGTGTGGGGTTGGTGCGGCTCACTTGCCAAGGTCTGATGGAGTGCCTGTCAGTGTAGCCACTGTGTCGCGTCAGGGTGCAGATGTGTTTAGGGAGGTCAAAGAAGCAACGAGTGATGTTGGGACCTCTTCCCTTAAGCGTTGTAGTAGCTGGTAGTAGATTTGTAATAACTCGTAGTTATGAATAAATATATCTTTTTGTGTATGCTGTGGATATTTGTAATGTATACATATTTGTCTGACTATGCGTAGAAGATGTATTCGTTGCAGTGTACGCTAGTGTAAATATAAGAAATCCATAATCATGTATGAAAATCAGACTATACTAGAGGAATAATTCAAAGTATTTGATCATAATCGTGTATGGTATGAGATTCAGCATGCTGTAAATATCTCAATAAGGAAGCAAGTATCTTGGTTCCTAAGTTGTTAAACGTGCACGTATGCATTGATGAGCAACCGTCGTGGGATGCGCACATATCTTATTCCAACGTCTTGAGAACAAGGTGTTTAACAAGGATGCGTGATCCAGTATTGATGGGTTTGCAACCCTCTTACTCAACAAGTCAGTTAGTAGGTCAACTTATCCTGTTACCATCGTGGGTTTATTTGTGGTGCATGCATGCCATCGTGGGCAAGAAATAAAAAATTGTTAAGACATACAATTTATGGAGATAACAACTTAAAATGTGTCGCGGAGTTAGCTAGAAACCGCGACGTTTTTATTAATACTTGCAAGTTTATCAAGAAATAACAAAGAAAACAGTAAATATGAAAAATAAAAACTGAGTACATGAATGTTTATTGAGCACTGAAAGTGCGGAGCGTCTGCGCGCTGTGCCATAGCTATTCTTATAGGTAGCACCTCTTGAGGTTGCTGATATTCCATGTGCGCGGTAGGTCACGACCATCCAAACCTCGTAGCCGGTACGCGCCTGTGCCCGTTGCTTCAGTAACCTCATAAGGTCCTTCCCACTTTGGTCCGAGCTTACCTGTATCTTCAGCGTGGCTTGCCTCATTGGCGCGGTAGACAAAGTCGCCTGGTCTGAATGAAACACTGCGTACCTTGGCATCATAGTATCCTTTCATTTTTGACTTTGACCTTGCCTCCCGTATGGCCGCGCGTTCGCGTCTTTCTTCCAGTAGGTCCAAGTCGACACGTCTTTCGTCGTCGTTTGTAGTCACATTGATCTCCGCAGTGCGGATAGTTGGCATGCCGATCTCAGTTGGTATAACGGCTTCTGTCCCGTATACTAGAGAGAAGGGGGTATCCCCCGTGCTGGTTTTAACTGAGGTGCGGTGCGCCCATAGTACATGTGAAAGTTCTTCGACCCACCTTCCTTTGTGCTTGTCCAAACGTGCTTTGATTCCTTCACCCAGACTTCGATTTGCGCGTTCGACTAAACCATTGGTTTGTGGGTGCGTAACCGACGCAAAGTGTTGGGTGATGTTTAACTTTTCGCACCAATCTTTGAAGGGGTTGTCACAGAATTGTTTCCCATTATCCGAGATGATTTCTCCAGGTAATCCGAAGCGGCATACTATGTTGTCCCAGACAAAGCGTTTCACCTGGTTGCCAGTAATTGTTGCCACTGCTTTTGCCTCGATCCACTTGGTGAAGTAGTCTATAGCTACTATGAGAAATTTGAGACCGCCTGCTGCTATTGGAAAAGGACCTGCGATATCAATGCCCCATTTGTAGAATGGCCACGGCGCCGTGATTGGTGTTAACTCATGCTGTGGTTTGCGCGGTACGGGTCTGTGGACTTGGCAATCATTGCACTTCCTTATCAAATCCCGCGCATCTTTATGCATGGTTGGCCAGTAGTATCCCGATCGCATGGCGCGTGCTACAACAGACCGTGGTCCTGCGTGCATGCTACATGAACCTTCATGGATTTCTCGCAGCACATAATTTGCTTGTACGGGGCCGACGCATCGAAGCCATGGTTGGAGGAAAGAACGTCGATACAGTATGTTGTCGCGCAATTCGAATCTCTACGCTGTGCGCCGTATTCTGCGAGCTTCTGTCTGTTCTTGGGGTAATGTCCCTGTAGGACCTTAGATATATCAACCTTATCACTTTACCAAGCAAACCCAACACAAATACCACGTTATTCAAACACAAACGTAGATAAGAAAGATTAAGATGAAGAACTTGGTGACTTGAATGATATGTAAATTCGTATGTGTTTAGAGAGGTAGAGAGAAGAAAGATGAACCAATAAGTTGTATATTGCTTCAAAGGAAAAACACACACACACACACTCAAGCACACCCCTCAAATGACATACTTGAGGGGTATTTATAGTAAGAGAGGATGATGCCCTAAGGCTTGGCCATGGGCCTTGAGATGGACTTGGATTGGGCTTGGGTTTCACGAACTAGACAAGGCTAGCTTAACATAACTTATGCCCAATTAGCTTAGCCCAATCCACGAGCCCGTTGACTATTCTATCACGATATCTAACACACGTTACAAAGTTCCTAAACGTGAATGACCATCACTTCTAATAAAAACTATTAAGGCTAACAATCTCCCCCTAAGGGGTGGTCATTCAAAAGATGCTCCACATGATAAGATCTTTACTTTCCTTGAGCTTGAACTTTGCATGTAGATATAGAATAGTCTTGATTCTTTGTTCCTTCATGCTTTGTGATCAGTTAATGTGGTTGTCTGCCGTTGTCAACTTCATTGGTTAGGTGTCTCCACGCCTTTCTCCACCATGCTCACACTTCTATTTGACTTTGATTACCAATGATGTAGTTCTCGAGTCTTTAAAATTTGTAGATTCTTTGACATTGACGAAGAATCATCTTTAACTTTGAGTTGCCTTTGATTTTGATGAGAACTTTCATGTGTTGTTGGTATGAGCATGTGGCGAGTCTGCACGATCCATCCGCTCCGGAGCTTCCATAAGAAGAAAACATAAAACATTGTTAGTAATAAGCGGATTCCGGCACTTATAAGTTTGAATTTCGAGGGTGTTAACAGCATAGTGTGAAAACACGTCTCTAATTCTCACAGAGGCCGTTCCTGAACTGGAGTCCCACAAGTGAGATAACGCGATATACCGAAGTACATCTACAGTTCAGATGAGTCGCTGAAGTACACCGAAGCATCACTCCACGACTGTAGACCGTTTGAGACACACTAAGCGTAATCCACGAAGGATTACCGAAGTGACCTGCTGTCAGGGTTGTTTGATGTTGACCCTGGCAGGAATTTCCATTCAATCACTGAGGATTACAGTTGTAAAACCTCTCATAAATGTTCTGGCAGATTGCTAAGATCTGCGTAGGACTCTAGAATATATCACTTGTGCCCTTATTGATGAACAACAAGCGATGTCATGTAAAGTGTTCCTATGAGATCTTTTTATGAATCTCGTGGCTCTAGACTCAATAGTGCCTTTTGGTTTTCCTGAGCGGAGACTAGGGAGAGGGTCTCCTTCTTCAATATCAACGATCTCCAAGAGAAAGTCGATAGATTATGTAGGGTTCCCAGTGAGAATGAAACAAATCCTTTTAAGAGGAATTGAGTGGCTAGAAGGTTTAGTGCAGTGCGTCACTGGGTCCATGACGTCTTTGTCTTCAATACCAGTGTCATCTAGTGACAACCAGTAGCATATGTATTGAACCCGGTTTCTGCCCTAAGGTTGAATATGGAGGGCTATTTCTTTTCACCCTTTTTCATTACTTTTCTTTTTAATTCTTCAACCCCTTCTTTCTCCTTTCTCACATTACTCCTTTTTTCAATCATTCCTAAGGACTTCTAATACTAACTATTTGTGATGTCCTTGGGTAGATCCCTCCGGCTCTGGCGGATCATAGGACTGATTTCTTATCCTTAGTCACCTTATAACTCCATGACTGTCCTATTGTTGCCATAAAAACGTTTTTAATGAAAATCTCTCAAAGTGTTTGTGATTATAAAACATGATTTTGTTAACACCTTGAGAGTTTTATATTTTCAGAAACACTCCCCCTTCACATGTGCTTATATTGTTTTAACTTAAATCTTCACAGTGAGGGTAGAGTTCGTACTTTTGAATTGATCGACTTTAAATGAACAAGACCGATTCGAGACACGTTTACATCACTAGAGAACTAGCTTGAAATTATTACCCGTCCTGGTCAAGTCATAGAAAGTTTCTCGAGATGGTACATGATTCCTCGTCAATTCATTGGTTCCGTCTGAGTCGAGCTCATTTGGAGATTTAAACACCGATCATTAAACTTTTTGATCACATTTTAATCACATTTCTCCCCCTCAAAAATAGCATATCCATGATGTTTTTGAAACAAATTGATTAAAAGATATGTTTTTCGAAAAGCATTTGGAGAGAAACTGATTTAGCATGAATTTTGGAACAATTTTGGTTTTATACTCCCCCTTAAAGAAAGCATATTTTTCTTACAGAAAATTTAGAATCAATTAAGGGTTTAGAGGGAGTTATCTTGGTACCAAATGTGAGAGATTTTGAAAAATCTTTTTGAAAACTTTCGAATCAATGGTACGCAAGATGAAGATTTAAAAAATCTTTTGAAGATAATGAAGAAGAATTATCTTCATTTGTTTTAGGATAAGTGCTCGATATTTATGAAAATCGATTTTGCGTAGCACTTTCCTTTCTTTAAAGATCGGGTTGCAAGCTGAAATACTTACAAGCCATTGTTTTTAGGAATAGAGCTTGAAAAATATTTAAAACCTTTGATTTTGATAAGCACTTTCCTTTCTTTGAAGCGCGGGTCCTGAACTGATGTGTTCAGAAGCCATTAATTTGAAGTTCGGGTTTCGTACTGAAGTATACGAAAGCCATTATTAAAGAATTTTTGAGAAACGACATGTTTTAGAAAACATTTAAAGAACTCTCGCTCAAGCATCTGTACATGCCCGTATCATTGTTGAATGACATTTCTAGAAACGTACAGAATATCGATTATACGAGAGACATGTCGTGAGAAGAATATTTTTGGATTTTTGATTTTCTAATGTTTTTGTATTTTTTGAAAGATTTTTTATTTTTGTTTTTTGCTTTTGTTGGTTTTATAAAAGAAATGGAAAATCAAAGATAGAAGATAGAGAGAATGAAGAAGACGATTTTACAGAATTAGAACCCTCTGATGAGCTGGGTTCAGAGATATTTGATTCACCTGCAACCAAGGAAGAAGAGTTTTCACAAATAACAGTGTTAGAAGTACAAGATTCCTCACGGCGAGGGTGATCACTATCAACGGTTGTAGTGGTTTTGACTTCCTTAACTTGATGAGATTCACTATTATCTGTGTTGGAGCAAGTATCAAAAATCTTTCCTGTGGGAATCCATCTAAGACCTATTGTGTTGAAAACTTTGCCCGTGGGAATCCACCTAAGGTAAGATCTAGGAGTTGTTTTCTTATCAGATTCAGCGGAAGACTCATTTTTTGAAAAACTACGTCCTGAAGAGATCCACCTATTAGGTTTCTTTTTGTTTGACATTTTATCAACGGGTTTGTTTCTATTTGGTGTCTTAGTGGATTGTGCCTTGGCACGAGAATTATCTTTCTTGAGATATAGTAAGGCACATGCTTCATGATTAGCTGAAAAGATGCGTTTTTTACATGTAGTACAGACAAATTCAATATTCTTGTTTAAAACATCAGCTTTAACTCTGTCACTACAGTCTTTTGGAAATTGATTCTTGTTCGAAGAAGACTTAGAATTCCTAGTGTTGTTTTCTAAGGGCATAGCATTTTCTTTTGCGCAACTACTCTTAGATGTAAGCCAATCCCTAGTCTTTTGTAGAGTGTTCCTAGGTAATGGTTTACTACTACTAGCAGTGCCTTGAAATCTTGTAGAATTCATCACCCTAGATGTTGTACCTAGAATTCCATCTTTTCGAGTCTGTGCCTTTTTCCTAGCTTCTTCTAGATAGTGATTGTTGACCATTTTGTTAGAACCAACAGATTCTTTAACTGGATTTGCGGTCACATTCCGTGTACTTTTCCTAGAAATGCCAGGTGTAATCACTTTTTCTTTATCAAAAACTGGTTTTTCAAAAGCTTTGATAATTCTCTTTTTAATAGGCAAAGTCTGTGGAGTGACTGTTTTTGACAAATCATTTTTCTCATTGACTTTTGGAGGAAACTGAGAAATAGACATTTTTTGTTTGAAAACCGGTTTGGGAACATTTGTTTTCTCCTCAGTCAATGGTTTTGCAAACTTAGTATCCACAGCCTTTCCTTTTAGACATCCCAGCTGAGCTCTCAAAAGATCATTTTGCTCTTGCATGTCCTTGTAGGCACGCTCATACGACAGTTTGTCATACTTGCATTCCTCGGTTTTTCGATCAAGCTGTTTAAAATAGGACACGTTTTCTTTTTCAAGTTTTTCAAGAGCATTTTCATATTTTGAAACAATTGCGGAGGTCTCAGACTGGAGTCTTTCATGATCTTCAACAGAATATGTTTGTAAAATAATAGACATGATATCGGTAGTCATAACATCTTCGAAGAGAGAATCATTGAGTTTTTCCAAAACTTTGATGTGTTCAATACTTTCATTAGCTTGCTTTACCAGGGATTTATGGTCCTTGACAAAGTCAGCTGTTTCTTTCAAAAACGCTTGTTCAAAATGAATTACCCTTGCACTGATGGCAATCAGCTGAGGGGCAATTTGAGTTTCAAAAAACTTTCTCTGTTCGATATCAAAAGTAGAGAACCAGTTGTTAGGTGTCATAGTGGTTTTAGTTTTAACAGTCTCTTGAAGACTCCCAATTCTAGTTTTAACATCGTCTAAAATGCTTCTAGTATCACTTGTGTTAAAAGGATTGTTTGAAGACATTTGTTCGATTTTCGAAAGAGTTTCGAGTCTTTCTTGCCTTACACAACTTGTTACCTGTTGGAAACGTACTTGGGTATGAACAAGCACTAAGAGAACTTTGCAACCTTGATCGACTCCTCTCATCTAGTTTTTACTTTGTTTTCTTAGGTCTAGAATTTGGCTAACTAATATTGTTTACCTTGTTTTAATTACCCTAATGAAAACAATTAGTTTTTCTTTGCAGTTTCAAAAGGTAGTGTGGTTCACAAAGTTTGTTTCACAGTTGTGGTCAAAGTTTTGGTCAACATCAAAGGTTTAGAGAAAGCTTTTAGCTTGTTTACAGAAGTTTGTTAGGAAAATTGTGTTCACTATGATCTTCGTAAAATCTGCTACAATTTTGATCTTAACCCTCAGAAGTTCTCTGACAATTTTGATTTTGGTGATACTGTGGATTGTTGACCAAGAGATGAAAACTATAGCTTGTCTCTTTCAAAAAACTTTGAGTTTAACGGGGAGTCG